>CM053269.1:10165196-10167696 GCA_028583415.1 Protea cynaroides
TGCGGACCAGAGTAAGCTTCCAGCTTCCAGAGAATGAAGTTGGAGCTATCAAGTTTCATGGTGACGAGATTTGGGATAGAGATAGATGCCATAGGTCGAGATTAGAGAAATAACAGGGGCGATTGCAGAACACAGACAGCGATGAAATGAAGGCTTTCAATAACAGTCTTTCGATGACAGGGTTTCAATGAGAAAGGCATCACTTGTGATGTGCAGATCGGAAGAAAAAGAACAGGGATCGAGAAGATCAATGATAACTGGATCGAAGTAAAACAGCGCTATTGATTTGCGCTAGAAAGAAGAAAGATCGATCGATTGAGAGATTTTGATAGGCCCTTTAAATTGATCAAACAAAGGATCTTGGAGGAAGATGAGCAATTGGAGCGGAAAAACAAAGATTTTGTCCATTTACCACCGAAAAACAATAATACCTTTGTGACCGTGACGGATGCTAGGGGGAATTGAAAACGGGCTCCCAGGTTGTTTGGAGGAAATCAAAGGGGGGTCTCGTCTTTCTCGGTATGTCTGATGCAAGCAGAACATGTCGGGCGATCCGCCGGAAATCTGGGATGAAGTCGGTTGTAATGAAAGTGAAAGGATCTACTTTTTTCAGGAAAAAGAAAGCGGTGATCTTGAGCTGGACAGGAAGGTTTCTCTTTTGCGGAGTGTCAAGCGAAGGAGGAGGAGATCAATCTAAAATTATGTACATCCACGATGTGACCCAACTTCCACATAATGGATCGCCCCCGACTCCGAAACGTCGTGTTCAAATAGTTCCAAGAAGTTCTCAATTTTCACTTGACCAACAACTCCAAAAAAAAAAAAACAAGGGAAGAAGGGGGGGGAGGGGGGGGGGTTGAAGAAAAGGAAGGGGGGGGGGAGCTCTTGGGGGAAAAAAAGGAAAAAGAAGAAGAAAAAAGAGATGGGGGGAGGGGGGGTGGGGGGGGGAGAAGAATGAGAGGGGGGGGGGGGGGGGGGGGAAAGAAACCAGAGGTATGACGGGATAATATTTTCAGTTATAGACTAGGTCCTGTTATGCCCAAACAAACTGGCCGGTGGTGCGGATTTCCGATGGTAGCCGTTGCCAAACCCTAGCCTGCGCAAGAAACTTTGAGTTCCGTAGGCCAGTCATCGGGTCAGTAGTTGGGGGGTTGTGTCAGCGAGGGGCTGCAAGCAAGTAGAGTCCAATAGTTAAGGGAAGAGTGAAGAGGCAAGTAGCGCGTTAGGAGTCTATAGAAACGAAAAAAGCCCAGCTCTACCATAGATTAGGCTCGTAGTCAGACGAGCTGAGCTGCAAGAAGTCTACTCGTCGTTGAGTCTTTCCGTCTGCGAGAATAGCCACCCACTTCGATTATCCAGACGAGGATTCGGTGCCGTCCTAAAACGCTTTGTTTTCATCTTGACAGATCCATCGGTCGTCGTTCAAATCGGGAGAGGATGTGGTGGTAACCCCCGCAGCTTCGTCTAGAGCCGGGCGTCCAGCCGTGTAGGAAGACTCACCCTAGCCACTATAGCGACCCCACCCCCAACTGACGCTAAGAAGCACCCTCCATCCACTTCCCCCTTTCCGTGTGCCCAAAAGCCCGCCCGCCCGGTTTATGAGCCCCTTTCCGATTCCCTCACCCAATCTCATGAGAAGCAAGCCCAGCAGGCCTTGCCTTAACCTGTCCCCAGACAGCCAGCCCTCACCAGGCTGGCATTGCTAAATGCTCCGCCACGAAGCAAGCTCTCCCGAATACGACAGATGCGGAAGTGGCTAAAGAAGTCGGAGGAAGCGAAGAAGCGAAGAAAAGTCTTACCCCTATATAAAAGCGCGCGCCAGAACAAGGCGACCGGAGGGAGGCTACCTTTCGCCCCTAGCCTAGGGTGGTCTACGATCACCAGAACAACAAAGACAAGGCTTGCGAGAACTCGAGGGCATTGGCCGCTTCTTCGAGGAAGACAGGAGGCTTTTTCAGTAGTGGAAAAGCCTCTGTTTTTGGGGTTGTCCCGGGCACTCACGTACGGCATCTGATCCGTGTCAGCTGCTGTTCACAAGGCTCTCTCCCCTTACTCGAGCATCCAGGTACGAACCGACAGAAGCGGGCAGGAGTCGGGCGGCGGGCAGGAGTCGGGCGGCGGGCAGGAGTTGGGCGGCGGCCAAGGGCGACTCATGCTTTACGTTCGAAAGTTGGAGCTGCTCATCGCCGAGCTGCGGCTTGAGCGGCATGAGACACGGGATTGACCTACTGATGCTACTGGATATGGTAGGGTTTTGGCCGTTGCTGTGTTCATATAACGATGACTCTACTCCCTTCCATGAAGATTGATTATGCCGGTTGGATGATAGAAATCGCCTTTTAAAATGAAATTCCCGATACATATTCCTCTCTTTCTCGCCTCTATAGTTAAGTAATCCCTATATGGCGAATCCTTTTGACTCCGGATGAATAATGAAATGGTGCAAAGTAATTGATCGAAATATACTATAGGGCTGGAAATATTGTACCTTTATGGACTG